>OX382243.1:19961584-20002389 GCA_947507525.1 Apamea epomidion | reverse complement strand
TCGCGAAAAACATTTTTTCGTTTTGGACTTGTAAAATTTTCACAAAAACTCCTGTTATAAAAAACACTTTTTGATTTTTTTCCTCAAAATTTCCAGATTATTCCAGATTTTTTACAATTCAAATTGATACTTACCTGCCTTACCTGTACTCCCGTGCGCGTTCCGCGAGCTCGAGTCCCGTTTTGGTAGTGTTATTCCAGGTTTCCACATACATTTTGGCCGTAAAACACGTTTTTTCAGCAAAATTCCCGATTTTTGTTCTGGATAAATTCCAGAAACCACACAGTTCGCTAGCCCGCGCGGAGACGCGTCTTTTGACACCTCGCCCGTGCGCCTAGCCCACATAGAACATCTAAAATTCTAGAAAATTTTTACATTCTATAGTACCAACAATTGACGAAATCCACCTAAGGGAGACGTGTTTTAGAACAAATCAATATAACTTTGCATCCCGGTGACGCAATTTCAAGCTGTTTTCAGCAAATTAAATATTTTCTTAGCTCCCTGAAACGTTCCCACTAGGGAAAACTGACAATTTCGCGAAAAACATTTTTTCGTTTTGGACTTGTAAAATTTTCACAAAAACTCCTGTTATAAAAAACACTTTTTGATTTTTTTCCTCAAAATTTCCAGATTATTCCAGATTTTTTACAATTCAAATTGATACTTACCTGCCTTACCTGTACTCCCGTGCGCGTTCCGCGAGCTCGAGTCCCGTTTTGGTAGTGTTATTCCAGGTTTCCACATACATTTTGGCCGTAAAACACGTTTTTTCAGCAAAATTCCCGATTTTTGTTCTGGATAAATTCCAGAAACCACACAGTTCGCTAGCCCGCGCGGAGACGCGTCTTTTGACACCTCGCCCGTGCGCCTAGCCCACATAGAACATCTAAAATTCTAGAAAATTTTTACATTCTATAGTACCAACAATTGACGAAATCCACCTAAGGGAGACGTGTTTTAGAACAAATCAATATAACTTTGCATCCCGGTGACGCAATTTCAAGCTGTTTTCAGCAAATTAAATATTTTCTTAGCTCCCTGAAACGTTCCCACTAGGGAAAACTGACAATTTCGCGAAAAACATTTTTTCGTTTTGGACTTGTAAAATTTTCACAAAAACTCCTGTTATAAAAAACACTTTTTGATTTTTTTCCTCAAAATTTCCAGATTATTCCAGATTTTTTACAATTCAAATTGATACTTACCTGCCTTACCTGTACTCCCGTGCGCGTTCCGCGAGCTCGAGTCCCGTTTTGGTAGTGTTATTCCAGGTTTCCACATACATTTTGGCCGTAAAACACGTTTTTTCAGCAAAATTCCCGATTTTTGTTCTGGATAAATTCCAGAAACCACACAGTTCGCTAGCCCGCGCGGAGACGCGTCTTTTGACACCTCGCCCGTGCGCCTAGCCCACATAGAACATCTAAAATTCTAGAAAATTTTTACATTCTATAGTACCAACAATTGACGAAATCCACCTAAGGGAGACGTGTTTTAGAACAAATCAATATAACTTTGCATCCCGGTGACGCAATTTCAAGCTGTTTTCAGCAAATTAAATATTTTCTTAGCTCCCTGAAACGTTCCCACTAGGGAAAACTGACAATTTCGCGAAAAACATTTTTTCGTTTTGGACTTGTAAAATTTTCACAAAAACTCCTGTTATAAAAAACACTTTTTGATTTTTTTCCTCAAAATTTCCAGATTATTCCAGATTTTTTACAATTCAAATTGATACTTACCTGCCTTACCTGTACTCCCGTGCGCGTTCCGCGAGCTCGAGTCCCGTTTTGGTAGTGTTATTCCAGGTTTCCACATACATTTTGGCCGTAAAACACGTTTTTTCAGCAAAATTCCCGATTTTTGTTCTGGATAAATTCCAGAAACCACACAGTTCGCTAGCCCGCGCGGAGACGCGTCTTTTGACACCTCGCCCGTGCGCCTAGCCCACATAGAACATCTAAAATTCTAGAAAATTTTTACATTCTATAGTACCAACAATTGACGAAATCCACCTAAGGGAGACGTGTTTTAGAACAAATCAATATAACTTTGCATCCCGGTGACGCAATTTCAAGCTGTTTTCAGCAAATTAAATATTTTCTTAGCTCCCTGAAACGTTCCCACTAGGGAAAACTGACAATTTCGCGAAAAACATTTTTTCGTTTTGGACTTGTAAAATTTTCACAAAAACTCCTGTTATAAAAAACACTTTTTGATTTTTTTCCTCAAAATTTCCAGATTATTCCAGATTTTTTACAATTCAAATTGATACTTACCTGCCTTACCTGTACTCCCGTGCGCGTTCCGCGAGCTCGAGTCCCGTTTTGGTAGTGTTATTCCAGGTTTCCACATACATTTTGGCCGTAAAACACGTTTTTTCAGCAAAATTCCCGATTTTTGTTCTGGATAAATTCCAGAAACCACACAGTTCGCTAGCCCGCGCGGAGACGCGTCTTTTGACACCTCGCCCGTGCGCCTAGCCCACATAGAACATCTAAAATTCTAGAAAATTTTTACATTCTATAGTACCAACAATTGACGAAATCCACCTAAGGGAGACGTGTTTTAGAACAAATCAATATAACTTTGCATCCCGGTGACGCAATTTCAAGCTGTTTTCAGCAAATTAAATATTTTCTTAGCTCCCTGAAACGTTCCCACTAGGGAAAACTGACAATTTCGCGAAAAACATTTTTTCGTTTTGGACTTGTAAAATTTTCACAAAAACTCCTGTTATAAAAAACACTTTTTGATTTTTTTCCTCAAAATTTCCAGATTATTCCAGATTTTTTACAATTCAAATTGATACTTACCTGCCTTACCTGTACTCCCGTGCGCGTTCCGCGAGCTCGAGTCCCGTTTTGGTAGTGTTATTCCAGGTTTCCACATACATTTTGGCCGTAAAACACGTTTTTTCAGCAAAATTCCCGATTTTTGTTCTGGATAAATTCCAGAAACCACACAGTTCGCTAGCCCGCGCGGAGACGCGTCTTTTGACACCTCGCCCGTGCGCCTAGCCCACATAGAACATCTAAAATTCTAGAAAATTTTTACATTCTATAGTACCAACAATTGACGAAATCCACCTAAGGGAGACGTGTTTTAGAACAAATCAATATAACTTTGCATCCCGGTGACGCAATTTCAAGCTGTTTTCAGCAAATTAAATATTTTCTTAGCTCCCTGAAACGTTCCCACTAGGGAAAACTGACAATTTCGCGAAAAACATTTTTTCGTTTTGGACTTGTAAAATTTTCACAAAAACTCCTGTTATAAAAAACACTTTTTGATTTTTTTCCTCAAAATTTCCAGATTATTCCAGATTTTTTACAATTCAAATTGATACTTACCTGCCTTACCTGTACTCCCGTGCGCGTTCCGCGAGCTCGAGTCCCGTTTTGGTAGTGTTATTCCAGGTTTCCACATACATTTTGGCCGTAAAACACGTTTTTTCAGCAAAATTCCCGATTTTTGTTCTGGATAAATTCCAGAAACCACACAGTTCGCTAGCCCGCGCGGAGACGCGTCTTTTGACACCTCGCCCGTGCGCCTAGCCCACATAGAACATCTAAAATTCTAGAAAATTTTTACATTCTATAGTACCAACAATTGACGAAATCCACCTAAGGGAGACGTGTTTTAGAACAAATCAATATAACTTTGCATCCCGGTGACGCAATTTCAAGCTGTTTTCAGCAAATTAAATATTTTCTTAGCTCCCTGAAACGTTCCCACTAGGGAAAACTGACAATTTCGCGAAAAACATTTTTTCGTTTTGGACTTGTAAAATTTTCACAAAAACTCCTGTTATAAAAAACACTTTTTGATTTTTTTCCTCAAAATTTCCAGATTATTCCAGATTTTTTACAATTCAAATTGATACTTACCTGCCTTACCTGTACTCCCGTGCGCGTTCCGCGAGCTCGAGTCCCGTTTTGGTAGTGTTATTCCAGGTTTCCACATACATTTTGGCCGTAAAACACGTTTTTTCAGCAAAATTCCCGATTTTTGTTCTGGATAAATTCCAGAAACCACACAGTTCGCTAGCCCGCGCGGAGACGCGTCTTTTGACACCTCGCCCGTGCGCCTAGCCCACATAGAACATCTAAAATTCTAGAAAATTTTTACATTCTATAGTACCAACAATTGACGAAATCCACCTAAGGGAGACGTGTTTTAGAACAAATCAATATAACTTTGCATCCCGGTGACGCAATTTCAAGCTGTTTTCAGCAAATTAAATATTTTCTTAGCTCCCTGAAACGTTCCCACTAGGGAAAACTGACAATTTCGCGAAAAACATTTTTTCGTTTTGGACTTGTAAAATTTTCACAAAAACTCCTGTTATAAAAAACACTTTTTGATTTTTTTCCTCAAAATTTCCAGATTATTCCAGATTTTTTACAATTCAAATTGATACTTACCTGCCTTACCTGTACTCCCGTGCGCGTTCCGCGAGCTCGAGTCCCGTTTTGGTAGTGTTATTCCAGGTTTCCACATACATTTTGGCCGTAAAACACGTTTTTTCAGCAAAATTCCCGATTTTTGTTCTGGATAAATTCCAGAAACCACACAGTTCGCTAGCCCGCGCGGAGACGCGTCTTTTGACACCTCGCCCGTGCGCCTAGCCCACATAGAACATCTAAAATTCTAGAAAATTTTTACATTCTATAGTACCAACAATTGACGAAATCCACCTAAGGGAGACGTGTTTTAGAACAAATCAATATAACTTTGCATCCCGGTGACGCAATTTCAAGCTGTTTTCAGCAAATTAAATATTTTCTTAGCTCCCTGAAACGTTCCCACTAGGGAAAACTGACAATTTCGCGAAAAACATTTTTTCGTTTTGGACTTGTAAAATTTTCACAAAAACTCCTGTTATAAAAAACACTTTTTGATTTTTTTCCTCAAAATTTCCAGATTATTCCAGATTTTTTACAATTCAAATTGATACTTACCTGCCTTACCTGTACTCCCGTGCGCGTTCCGCGAGCTCGAGTCCCGTTTTGGTAGTGTTATTCCAGGTTTCCACATACATTTTGGCCGTAAAACACGTTTTTTCAGCAAAATTCCCGATTTTTGTTCTGGATAAATTCCAGAAACCACACAGTTCGCTAGCCCGCGCGGAGACGCGTCTTTTGACACCTCGCCCGTGCGCCTAGCCCACATAGAACATCTAAAATTCTAGAAAATTTTTACATTCTATAGTACCAACAATTGACGAAATCCACCTAAGGGAGACGTGTTTTAGAACAAATCAATATAACTTTGCATCCCGGTGACGCAATTTCAAGCTGTTTTCAGCAAATTAAATATTTTCTTAGCTCCCTGAAACGTTCCCACTAGGGAAAACTGACAATTTCGCGAAAAACATTTTTTCGTTTTGGACTTGTAAAATTTTCACAAAAACTCCTGTTATAAAAAACACTTTTTGATTTTTTTCCTCAAAATTTCCAGATTATTCCAGATTTTTTACAATTCAAATTGATACTTACCTGCCTTACCTGTACTCCCGTGCGCGTTCCGCGAGCTCGAGTCCCGTTTTGGTAGTGTTATTCCAGGTTTCCACATACATTTTGGCCGTAAAACACGTTTTTTCAGCAAAATTCCCGATTTTTGTTCTGGATAAATTCCAGAAACCACACAGTTCGCTAGCCCGCGCGGAGACGCGTCTTTTGACACCTCGCCCGTGCGCCTAGCCCACATAGAACATCTAAAATTCTAGAAAATTTTTACATTCTATAGTACCAACAATTGACGAAATCCACCTAAGGGAGACGTGTTTTAGAACAAATCAATATAACTTTGCATCCCGGTGACGCAATTTCAAGCTGTTTTCAGCAAATTAAATATTTTCTTAGCTCCCTGAAACGTTCCCACTAGGGAAAACTGACAATTTCGCGAAAAACATTTTTTCGTTTTGGACTTGTAAAATTTTCACAAAAACTCCTGTTATAAAAAACACTTTTTGATTTTTTTCCTCAAAATTTCCAGATTATTCCAGATTTTTTACAATTCAAATTGATACTTACCTGCCTTACCTGTACTCCCGTGCGCGTTCCGCGAGCTCGAGTCCCGTTTTGGTAGTGTTATTCCAGGTTTCCACATACATTTTGGCCGTAAAACACGTTTTTTCAGCAAAATTCCCGATTTTTGTTCTGGATAAATTCCAGAAACCACACAGTTCGCTAGCCCGCGCGGAGACGCGTCTTTTGACACCTCGCCCGTGCGCCTAGCCCACATAGAACATCTAAAATTCTAGAAAATTTTTACATTCTATAGTACCAACAATTGACGAAATCCACCTAAGGGAGACGTGTTTTAGAACAAATCAATATAACTTTGCATCCCGGTGACGCAATTTCAAGCTGTTTTCAGCAAATTAAATATTTTCTTAGCTCCCTGAAACGTTCCCACTAGGGAAAACTGACAATTTCGCGAAAAACATTTTTTCGTTTTGGACTTGTAAAATTTTCACAAAAACTCCTGTTATAAAAAACACTTTTTGATTTTTTTCCTCAAAATTTCCAGATTATTCCAGATTTTTTACAATTCAAATTGATACTTACCTGCCTTACCTGTACTCCCGTGCGCGTTCCGCGAGCTCGAGTCCCGTTTTGGTAGTGTTATTCCAGGTTTCCACATACATTTTGGCCGTAAAACACGTTTTTTCAGCAAAATTCCCGATTTTTGTTCTGGATAAATTCCAGAAACCACACAGTTCGCTAGCCCGCGCGGAGACGCGTCTTTTGACACCTCGCCCGTGCGCCTAGCCCACATAGAACATCTAAAATTCTAGAAAATTTTTACATTCTATAGTACCAACAATTGACGAAATCCACCTAAGGGAGACGTGTTTTAGAACAAATCAATATAACTTTGCATCCCGGTGACGCAATTTCAAGCTGTTTTCAGCAAATTAAATATTTTCTTAGCTCCCTGAAACGTTCCCACTAGGGAAAACTGACAATTTCGCGAAAAACATTTTTTCGTTTTGGACTTGTAAAATTTTCACAAAAACTCCTGTTATAAAAAACACTTTTTGATTTTTTTCCTCAAAATTTCCAGATTATTCCAGATTTTTTACAATTCAAATTGATACTTACCTGCCTTACCTGTACTCCCGTGCGCGTTCCGCGAGCTCGAGTCCCGTTTTGGTAGTGTTATTCCAGGTTTCCACATACATTTTGGCCGTAAAACACGTTTTTTCAGCAAAATTCCCGATTTTTGTTCTGGATAAATTCCAGAAACCACACAGTTCGCTAGCCCGCGCGGAGACGCGTCTTTTGACACCTCGCCCGTGCGCCTAGCCCACATAGAACATCTAAAATTCTAGAAAATTTTTACATTCTATAGTACCAACAATTGACGAAATCCACCTAAGGGAGACGTGTTTTAGAACAAATCAATATAACTTTGCATCCCGGTGACGCAATTTCAAGCTGTTTTCAGCAAATTAAATATTTTCTTAGCTCCCTGAAACGTTCCCACTAGGGAAAACTGACAATTTCGCGAAAAACATTTTTTCGTTTTGGACTTGTAAAATTTTCACAAAAACTCCTGTTATAAAAAACACTTTTTGATTTTTTTCCTCAAAATTTCCAGATTATTCCAGATTTTTTACAATTCAAATTGATACTTACCTGCCTTACCTGTACTCCCGTGCGCGTTCCGCGAGCTCGAGTCCCGTTTTGGTAGTGTTATTCCAGGTTTCCACATACATTTTGGCCGTAAAACACGTTTTTTCAGCAAAATTCCCGATTTTTGTTCTGGATAAATTCCAGAAACCACACAGTTCGCTAGCCCGCGCGGAGACGCGTCTTTTGACACCTCGCCCGTGCGCCTAGCCCACATAGAACATCTAAAATTCTAGAAAATTTTTACATTCTATAGTACCAACAATTGACGAAATCCACCTAAGGGAGACGTGTTTTAGAACAAATCAATATAACTTTGCATCCCGGTGACGCAATTTCAAGCTGTTTTCAGCAAATTAAATATTTTCTTAGCTCCCTGAAACGTTCCCACTAGGGAAAACTGACAATTTCGCGAAAAACATTTTTTCGTTTTGGACTTGTAAAATTTTCACAAAAACTCCTGTTATAAAAAACACTTTTTGATTTTTTTCCTCAAAATTTCCAGATTATTCCAGATTTTTTACAATTCAAATTGATACTTACCTGCCTTACCTGTACTCCCGTGCGCGTTCCGCGAGCTCGAGTCCCGTTTTGGTAGTGTTATTCCAGGTTTCCACATACATTTTGGCCGTAAAACACGTTTTTTCAGCAAAATTCCCGATTTTTGTTCTGGATAAATTCCAGAAACCACACAGTTCGCTAGCCCGCGCGGAGACGCGTCTTTTGACACCTCGCCCGTGCGCCTAGCCCACATAGAACATCTAAAATTCTAGAAAATTTTTACATTCTATAGTACCAACAATTGACGAAATCCACCTAAGGGAGACGTGTTTTAGAACAAATCAATATAACTTTGCATCCCGGTGACGCAATTTCAAGCTGTTTTCAGCAAATTAAATATTTTCTTAGCTCCCTGAAACGTTCCCACTAGGGAAAACTGACAATTTCGCGAAAAACATTTTTTCGTTTTGGACTTGTAAAATTTTCACAAAAACTCCTGTTATAAAAAACACTTTTTGATTTTTTTCCTCAAAATTTCCAGATTATTCCAGATTTTTTACAATTCAAATTGATACTTACCTGCCTTACCTGTACTCCCGTGCGCGTTCCGCGAGCTCGAGTCCCGTTTTGGTAGTGTTATTCCAGGTTTCCACATACATTTTGGCCGTAAAACACGTTTTTTCAGCAAAATTCCCGATTTTTGTTCTGGATAAATTCCAGAAACCACACAGTTCGCTAGCCCGCGCGGAGACGCGTCTTTTGACACCTCGCCCGTGCGCCTAGCCCACATAGAACATCTAAAATTCTAGAAAATTTTTACATTCTATAGTACCAACAATTGACGAAATCCACCTAAGGGAGACGTGTTTTAGAACAAATCAATATAACTTTGCATCCCGGTGACGCAATTTCAAGCTGTTTTCAGCAAATTAAATATTTTCTTAGCTCCCTGAAACGTTCCCACTAGGGAAAACTGACAATTTCGCGAAAAACATTTTTTCGTTTTGGACTTGTAAAATTTTCACAAAAACTCCTGTTATAAAAAACACTTTTTGATTTTTTTCCTCAAAATTTCCAGATTATTCCAGATTTTTTACAATTCAAATTGATACTTACCTGCCTTACCTGTACTCCCGTGCGCGTTCCGCGAGCTCGAGTCCCGTTTTGGTAGTGTTATTCCAGGTTTCCACATACATTTTGGCCGTAAAACACGTTTTTTCAGCAAAATTCCCGATTTTTGTTCTGGATAAATTCCAGAAACCACACAGTTCGCTAGCCCGCGCGGAGACGCGTCTTTTGACACCTCGCCCGTGCGCCTAGCCCACATAGAACATCTAAAATTCTAGAAAATTTTTACATTCTATAGTACCAACAATTGACGAAATCCACCTAAGGGAGACGTGTTTTAGAACAAATCAATATAACTTTGCATCCCGGTGACGCAATTTCAAGCTGTTTTCAGCAAATTAAATATTTTCTTAGCTCCCTGAAACGTTCCCACTAGGGAAAACTGACAATTTCGCGAAAAACATTTTTTCGTTTTGGACTTGTAAAATTTTCACAAAAACTCCTGTTATAAAAAACACTTTTTGATTTTTTTCCTCAAAATTTCCAGATTATTCCAGATTTTTTACAATTCAAATTGATACTTACCTGCCTTACCTGTACTCCCGTGCGCGTTCCGCGAGCTCGAGTCCCGTTTTGGTAGTGTTATTCCAGGTTTCCACATACATTTTGGCCGTAAAACACGTTTTTTCAGCAAAATTCCCGATTTTTGTTCTGGATAAATTCCAGAAACCACACAGTTCGCTAGCCCGCGCGGAGACGCGTCTTTTGACACCTCGCCCGTGCGCCTAGCCCACATAGAACATCTAAAATTCTAGAAAATTTTTACATTCTATAGTACCAACAATTGACGAAATCCACCTAAGGGAGACGTGTTTTAGAACAAATCAATATAACTTTGCATCCCGGTGACGCAATTTCAAGCTGTTTTCAGCAAATTAAATATTTTCTTAGCTCCCTGAAACGTTCCCACTAGGGAAAACTGACAATTTCGCGAAAAACATTTTTTCGTTTTGGACTTGTAAAATTTTCACAAAAACTCCTGTTATAAAAAACACTTTTTGATTTTTTTCCTCAAAATTTCCAGATTATTCCAGATTTTTTACAATTCAAATTGATACTTACCTGCCTTACCTGTACTCCCGTGCGCGTTCCGCGAGCTCGAGTCCCGTTTTGGTAGTGTTATTCCAGGTTTCCACATACATTTTGGCCGTAAAACACGTTTTTTCAGCAAAATTCCCGATTTTTGTTCTGGATAAATTCCAGAAACCACACAGTTCGCTAGCCCGCGCGGAGACGCGTCTTTTGACACCTCGCCCGTGCGCCTAGCTCACATAAAAAGTCAAAAATTTCCCCTCCCACCCACCCGTTTGTCACTGGCCAGGTAAACTTCCCAGTTTTGGCGAAAAAATCAGACTAAATTTTTAGCTCTTCCAGCTGTGTATTCACCTAAGGCTGTTAGGTTACTATAAAAATAATAGCATTTTGTAACATTTGGCGCCTTGAAGGAGCGTTATTGACATATTTAACCTATACGACCGACCCCTGTTTACAGGGCTCGTTTTCTTTTTTATAAATTTACTTCTTGTTGATCCCCACTTTACAGGGATCAGTACAGACGCAAGTGTCCCCCCTTCAACTTCCTCACTCCGAAATCCGAAACCCGGAATCCAGCAAATATGTTTGGTATAAGGACACCGTTAAACAAGCCAAAGACCTCGGAACCGACTACAGACGCGGGGAGGCCTCAACCGACACAGGCTGGCCCGTCGGTCAGACGTAGTGTTGGAGAGTGGGAGGCTGATGGACTCAGGGCCGGACGGCCTCTCAAAACCCCAACTCCACCGAAGAGGGCCCTACCATCCACTCCCCCAAAAGCGGTAAAGTCCGGTTTAACGCTCGCTCGCCAGACTAAGCTGGATGGACCGAAGCAGCCTGAGGGAACCGAACAGAGATCGCCGCGAGACGTACAACCCGTGAGGTACGCAAACAGGACCACGGAGGCAAAGGCGTGTCTCTCCAAAGCAAAGATCCAGCTTATAAGTTCCCGAAATTTAAAAAAGGAAATTAAGGATGAGATCACGAAGGCGGTCGAAAGATTGTACCAGTTGGTGAAGGAAGCGGAGGTCGAGAGGGGAAAAGGAGCTGAGGTGGTCGCCGAACCTGAAAAGGCCCGATGCGACCCAACGCCAACCACGGCCGAACCGACAGAGCTCATGAAGCAGCTCATGGCGAACCTCCAACAGCACAACCAAGCGTTGGAGGAATGCCAACAGCACACACGGGCTCTGTCGGAGCGTCTGCAACAGGCCCCTCGCTTTGTCGCAGGACAAGGTCCTACCTTCGCGGAAATGGCTGCCGGCCCGAAGCAACACATCCAAGGGCCTCTTCACTCGGTGGTTGTATCATCTGTTAACGAACAGGACACCGGTGAAGAGGTCATTGAGAAGCTCAGGACGGCGGTCGATGCCAGGAGCGAGGGTACGAGAGTGGAGCGGCTGCGCAAAGCGAGGGACCAAAAGGTGGTCATGGGGTTCAAGACCAGGGAGGAGCTGACCAGGGTGGCGGAGAGAATTAGGAGAGCGGGGAACCTGGTGGTAGAGGAGGTGAAGAATAAGGACCCGCTCCTTATCATTAGGGACGTTCTCTCCTGCCACTCGGATGTGGAGGTCATTGAGGCACTACAGCGTCAGAACGCCCACCTGCTCGGGGAAATACCTGCGGAGGATGTGAGGTTGGGGGTGAAGTACCGTCGTAGGACGAGGAACCCCCACACCTGCCACGTCATCCTGCAGGTGTCCCCTACGGTGTGGCAGAAGCTGACAATGGCGGGTCGCGTGCACATCGACCTGCAGCGAGTGCGAGTGCAGGACCAGTCGCCACTGGTACAGTGCACTCGCTGCCTGCGCTTTGGCCACAGTCGAAAACTGTGCACGCAGCCCGCCGACCTCTGCATCCACTGCGGCGACCCCCACCTGCGCGCTGAGTGCCCGTCACGGCTGGCAGCGGAGGCGCCGAAGTGCCACAATTGCCTGTTGACAAAACAGGCAAAGACTGACCATGACGCCTTCGACAGGGAGTGCCCAATGCGAGTGAAGTGGGACGCATTGGCGCGCCTGTCGGTGGCGTACTGCTAAGGTGGCCTCGGTGCTTCCAGGAAACACGACTCCCGCAACTGAGACCTATCGTGTCGTGCAGGCGAACCTCCAAAAGAAAAAACTGGCCACGGAGGAACTCATACTCGAAGCCGGGCGCAGAAAAATTAGGTACGCCCTCGTACAAGAACCCTATGTCGGAGCAAAGGGCGAAATGAAGACCTACCCCGGGACAAGAATGGTTCAAGCAACCAAATCGGGAGACAGAGTTATCAAGGCCGCTATAGTCATTTTCGACAGCGGAGTGGACGTGGTGGTGTGCCCGACACTGACAACCGAGAACATAGCGGTTGCGAGATTGACGGTGGAGGGTATCACCACCGTGGTAGCATCTGTCTACTTCGAGGACTACCTCGACATTGAACCATACCTCGACCAGCTGAGGGAAATAGTGACAAAGACAGAAGGGGCACAATTACTGATGGGAGGAGATGTGAACGCATGGAGCACATGGTGGGGAAGTGAGAGAGAGGACGAAAGGGGAAGACTTCTATCTGGAACCCTAGATGAACTCAATCTCCATGTGCTGAACTGCGGAAACATCCCAACATATGACACCATACGAGGGGGAAAGAGGTACAAGAGCACTGTAGACATCACGGCCTGTTCAGACGATATGCTCAGATATGTGGAAGAATGGAGAGTAGACACAGAAATGACGAGTTCGGACCACAATGCGGTAATAATAAGATTCACGGTAAAGAAAGGAATAAATAATAAAATTAAATATAGTAATACTAGGATATATAATACAAAAAAAGCAGACTGGAAACTTTTTCGGGAAGAATTGACTAAAACATTGCTTGAAAATAAAATTAATAAAACATACATAGAAAATATTAGTAGTTCAGAAGAGTTAGGAAAATGTATAGAAGAATTAACAAAACTTATTACAGAAACATGTGACAAGACAGTACCTAGAATAAAGAAAATAGACAAAACGTACTTACCGTGGTGGAACGAAGAACTCGATCGGCTTAAAAAATCCATGTGCACGAAGAAGCGAAGAATCCGTTGCGCAGCTCCACGCCGTCGGGAATGTGTCGTGATGGAGTACCTGAAAGCGAAGGAAGAGTATGAGTCACAAGCAAGCAAAGCACAAACTGACAGTTGGAAAAGCTTTTGCGGGAGGCAGGACAAGGAGAGTGTTTGGGATGGCATTTATAGAGTCATCATAAAGACAAAGAAGAGGCATGAAGATCTGCCAATAGTTCAAAATGGCGAGGCATTAGACCCAGGTGAATCTGCCAGGGTCTTGGCAGAAACCTTCTTCCCAGATGACGAAGAAAAGGATGACAACCCCGATCATACCAACATAAGAAAAGCATCGGCACGTTCAGAGGAAGGCACACCAGAGGACAAAATGGATCCGCCGTTCACTCTTGCCGAGCTCAGGTATGCATCGAGGAGCTTCAACCCGAAGAAGGCGCCGGGCCCTGACGGGTTCACTGCGGATATCTGCGAAGCCGCCATTAGTAACAACGAACTAGTCTTCTTAGCCATAACGAACAAATGCCTCGAGTTGTCCTGTTTCCCGGAAAAGTGGAAGGAGGCGGCGGTCGTAGTTCTGAGAAAACCTGGAAAGGATAATTATACCCATCCAAAATCCTACCGACCGATCGGACTCCTGCCTGTCCTAGGAAAAATCCTTGAAAAAATGCTGGTACGGAGACTCAGGTGGCACATGTTACCGCAAATGAATCCAAGGCAGTACGGATTTGTGCCACAGCGAAGCACGGAGGATGCTCTGTACGACATGATGCAGCATATAGACCTGAGGTTGAAGGAAAAGAACCTGGTGGTAGTGGTCTCACTGGACATAGAGGGGGCGTTTGACAGTGCGTGGTGGCCAGCAATAAAAAGTCGTCTGGTAGAGAAACACTGTCCACTAAACCTCCGAAAACTAGTGGGAAACTACCTAGAGGACAGGAAAGTGGCGGTGAGATATGCTGGAGCGGAATACACAAAGAGGACCTCAAAAGGGTGCGTACAAGGATCGATCGCAGGGCCCACGTTCTGGAACCTACTCCTGAACCCGTTGCTGGACGAACTAGAGGACAGGAATACATACTGCCAGGCATTTGCAGACGACGTGGTCCTTATATTTTCGGGAAAAACAGCTTTGAATCTGGAGAGTGTAGCCAACGCCAGCCTCGCACATGTGCAGCGGTGGGGTATTCGAAACAAACTAAAGTTCGCGCCACATAAAACCCACGCTATGCTGCTTACCAAGAAGTTGAAATTCGATACACCACGGCTGCGCATGGGTGGGGTTGACGTTGCGCTTGTCGAGGAGATCAAGCTGTTAGGACTTATAATTGACCGGAAGATGACCTTCCGGAGCCACGTCACATACGTCTGCAAAAAAGCCGTAAACATCTTCAGGCAGCTGTCCGGCGCAGCGAAGGTAACCTGGGGACTAAACCCGGAAGTAGTGAGGGTTATATACACTGCGGTTGTGGAGCCGGTTATTCTATACGCAGCTAGTGTATGGGCCGGAGCGGCCGATAAGATCTATGTGCAAAACCAGCTCAACACAGTTGTGAGGGGCTTCGCCCGAAAGATAAGCAAAGCGTACAGGACGGTGTCCCTGAATTCGGCTCTAATCCTGACAGGACTGCTGCCGCTTGACCTGAGAGTCAAGGAAGCAGCATCCCTTTACGAGGCGAAGAGAGGGAAGCCTCAGCCGATTCTGGGGGGCCGACCTGTCGAGAAGAAAGCGAGTTTTCTGGCGAGGCCTCATCCAGCTGATGAGGAAGATCTCGCCTTCCAATGCTTGGAGAGTGACGCGCAGGTGCAGCTGCGCATGAGAGAGGGTACAGTACAAATATTTACAGACGGGAGTAAAATTGAGGGAAAAGTTGGTGCTGCCCTATCCTGGTGGAATGGGGCAGACGAAACCAGAACCAAAAAATATAAACTCGAGGAGTACTGTACCGTCTTTCAAGCGGAGCTGTACGCAGTGTATAAGGCTACGGAGATGATCGCGCATAGCCCGGTAGAAGAGTTCGGCATTTTTAGTGACTCCAGGTCAACTCTGGAGCTATTGAGGAACAGTGACACCTGCAACCCACTCGTTCTGGAAATAAAGAAGAACGTCAAGCAGATAAGGAGTTCCGGCAAAGACGTTCAACTTTATTGGGTTAAAGCCCACGTCGGGATAAGGGGGAACGAAAGGGCAGACGAACTGGCGAAAACAGCGGCCCTAAAAAGCAAAAGGAGACCCGACTTTGATAAATGTCCAGTCTCATTCGTCAAGCGAGCCATTAGAAGCGGCTCGATTGACGAGTGGGAGGACAGATATCAAAACGGGAGCCAAGCTAGTGTCACAAAAATATTCTTCCCCACAGCCACCGACGCCTACAGACTGAACAGGAACATCGAAATATCACACCTACACACACAACTCTTCACAGGGCACGGGGGCTTCTCCCAATACCTAAGCCGATTCAAGAGGAAGGACTCACCTGCCTGTATCTGTGACCCGGTCGCGGAAGAGTCAGTCTTGCACCTCATAGTAGAATGTCCAGTGTTTGGGCTTGCCAGATACAACCTGGAAAATGAAATAAATATTAAATTATGTAAAAGTAGTATAAGTACAATAATGAGTAGAAAAGAAATTCAAACTAAATTTTTAGATTTTTGTTTAAATGTAATTAAAATTGTATTAGTTAGAAATAAAACGTAGCGTAAGAAAATTAACACCGTAAATATAGTAGTTATATTATACGAGTGCTAAGGTTTAAGGACTGTAAAAAAAAAAAAAAAAAAAAAAAAAAAAAAGAAAAAAAAAAAAAAAAAAAAAAAAACAAAAATAAAAAATAATAAAAATAAACCGTAAATTTAACAAACCCAAACAAATTCTACAGATAAGTAAACAAATAAAACTGGCTGCATAAAACTTTAAAATACCTTCATAAAACAGAAAAATTTAAATAAATATTAAAGACAAAATAACACACCATACCTAAAAAGGTCTCTGACCACGTCAGGGGGACACTTAGAAAGGCAGGAGTGGGTTTTAGCCGGTAAGAGTCCGGCACTGCCCAGACTGGCTCACTAGTGAGGCAGTCTGGGCGTCCATGAGGATTTCCCACTCCTGCCAAAACAAAAAAAAAAAAAAAAAAAAAAAAAAAAACCTAACCTAACCTAACCTAACCTAACCTAACCTAACCTAACCTAACCTAACCTAACCTAACCTAACCTAACCTAACCTAACCTAACCTAACCTAACCTAACCTAACCTAACCTAACCTAACCTAACCTAACCTAACCTAACCTAACCTAACCTAACCTAACCTAACCTAACCTAACCTAACCTAACCTAACCTAACCTAACCTAACCTAACCTAACCTAACCTAACCTAACCTAACCTAACCTAACCTAACCTAACCTAACCTAACCTAACCTAACCTAACCTAACCTAACCTAACCTAACCTAACCTAACCTAACCTAACCTAACCTAACCTAACCTAACCTAACCTAACCTAACCTAACCTAACCTAACCTAACCTAACCTAACCTAACCTAACCTAACCTAACCTAACCTAACCTAACCTAACCTAACCTAACCTAACCTAACCTAACCTAACCTAACCTAACCTAACCTAACCTAACCTAACCTAACCTAACCTAACCTAACCTAACCTAACCTAACCTAACCTAACCTAACCTAACCTAACCTAACCTTTTTTTTTTTTTTTTTTTTTTTTTTTTTTCTCGCTGAGAAATGCTTTATGCATCCCCGCCTCGTGGGGGACGAGACGGGGTATGTGGGACTCCCTGTCAGAATGACAGTATACCCACTAAAACTCAGCGGTGTTCCCACATCGCCGTGATGGGAGGGCCATGGGAAACCGGCATAGCCTTTACTTCCACAGCCCTCCCGGCGCATGCCCGCCTAGATGGTATGACGGGCCCCGCATGCCCCCCACGTTGGGGGGCTACGGGAATGGCCGAGAACACCTGGCCATTCCCGTCCCACACTGGTGGAGGCCTGTGCGATACAGGCAACGGTGCCCCCGCACCCGTTGCCTGCTGACCTCCACGCCCGCCTAGCTGGCGGGCCCCGCATGCCCCCCACGTTGAGGGGCTACGGCCGCAGAGGATAGGGAGAGCGGCAACGTAACACCGACACTCCTCTTCCCCTGCGGCCCCACCGCGTCCGCCATCTAACGGTGGCGGCCCCGTTAAGGCCGCGGAAGGTAGGGAGAGCGGCAACGTAACACCGACACTCCTCTCCCGCCGCGGCCTCCAATCCTCAGCCGCGATATCTCCCATACGAGGGACATCGCGGCCCGCCTCAGGTAGGTTGCGGTGTCACCCAAGTGGCACCGCCACCTACCCGCAGGCCGCTCGTCGCCGGCTAAGCCGCAAAGCCTTGACGAGCGGCCCCCGCTGGGGTTCCTCTTAGCTTCACCGTGGTCCTGCGAGGCCACGGCTACTGAGCCCCCCCGCCTCGTCAATGCGGGAACCCACCGGGGGGGAACCTAACCTAACCTAACCTAACCTAACCTAACCTAACCTAACCTAACCTAACCTAACCTAACCCAACCTAACCCAACCTAACCTAACCTAACCTAACCTAACCTAACCTAACCTAACCTAACCTAACCTAACCTAACCTAACCTAACCTAACCTAACCTAACCTAACCTAACCTAACCTAACCTAACCTAACCTAACCTAACCCAGTTCCCCCCCAGCCCTCGCGGTGGTCGGATCGTTTTTGAAGTCGCTCCGCAGTTAAAAATTCGAAAAAGTGGTAAAAAGTGCTCGGATTTCAACAAATCAAGTGTCGGTGTGTAGAGGAAAGTTGCCCCTACACGCCTAAGTTAAAACGCAAACTGGATTGCAGTGCTGTGCAGTGCAAAAACTGAAAAACCCTCTTTTTAGAGGTTAAGTTTTCCTAAAGTGAACTACTTGACGCATTTACCACGGAACAAGATCGACAACCCCATGTTTTTCTTTTGGAAAACATAGCGAAGCAGCTTTACCTGGGCTCCTGACCACTCAGACAACACCTCGACTCAGAACTTCCTGAGATATTCAGGAAAAACAAAAAAGCACGTGCTCTGAAAAACTTCAAGGAGACACGTCAGCTGCCGGAAACTTTGCAGTTCGCGAGAGGCACCTGGGAGTGGACAATATCCGCAAGTACATGAATTTTATCTCGTGTACCCTCAGCTCTATTACAATTAGAAAATTGAAACTTTGGTTACCCATAACTCCTGAAATAACGTCAAATTTGAAAATCTTCAACTGCTATCTTTTGCGCGCTCATCAGAAGAAGACATCCTGAAAAATCTAGATTTTTAGCTGTCTTAGTTATAACGTAGTAATTAAAAAACTGTAAAAATTACATAAACATAAATTTCGACAGGAAAAATCCTGAAAACCCAAAATTTTATATTTGGATCGTGTAGCGTACTATTTACCAATTATTTAAACATTTTTTCCAAAATTTTTTGATTTGCGGTTCCAAAGATATGAAATTTTTAGTTATTTTTTAATATAAAATAGAAATAAATAGAAATAAATTAATTTTAGTGATAGAATTGACTTCTGCATGTGTTTAGCGAATAGTTTAAGCCCAAAGTCGCGCCCAATAACTTTAAAATCCACGGAAATAGCTTTTTTCAGCCATTTTGGTTTTAGTGGTTAAATTTTTAACTGTAAATATCTCCTAAGTTATTGAGCGTAGAGAACCCAAATTTGTACTTTTCTGAGCGGGACACTTGCGACTACATTTTAAATTTATTTTCAGGCGTTTTTCAGGGCTGAAAATTTTCAGCGCTGAAAATAGCTTTGATCTATACGTAAGGTTAGGGCAAGACCCACATTTGAAACCGCAACTCCCTCCGATAAACGGTCGCGGAGCTAGAGCCACTTAAAGTTGGCATTTGACAGTTGGGCGGCCATATTGGAAAATTTCAACTCAACGTAGCTCCGGACTCAATGGTCGTAGAGAGTTGCGGTCTTAACATTGTTGGTTCAGGGGGGCGCAGTCTATCGTATACAGTAGTTTTCGGGCGATTTCAGGCTGAACATTTTCAGGAATCCGGAGGCCACTTTGCATGAGTGAGCGGGCCGGGCCAAGCCGAAAGTGTCCAAACTCGGGTGTTCTGCGACCAGCCAAAGCGGAGATATTACCTGCCAAAGACTAACTTTGACAGCTGTGCCGCCATCTTGGGGAAATTTCAAATACCAATATCTCCGCAACGGAGGGTCGTGGAGCGACGGGATTTGCTTTGCTGGGATTGGCTAACGCTTGACTTTGGGGTGGGTTGGCTTTCAGGCGTTTTCAGGGGAAAAAATTTTTTCAGCCTGAAAAGCTTTTCATTGTGTAGATCTCGTCGAGCTCGGTAAAATAAACCCAAGCACGGGTAAATTCGGTCTGCTGGTTGCGGAGTTTTCGGGTTTTAACCACTTTCTGGCCGCCATCTTGAAGCGTAACCAGAATTTTCAAACTCTGATTGCTCCGGAACCCTTAGTGCTGGGTACCTCGTGTTTGGTGTTGTTGAGTCTGGCTTGGCGGGCTCTACCCATTGACGGTATCGAGCAGACTCTACATAGAGCCACTCTACCAAAAATTTTAAAATTGGTTTTTTGACCTTGGAAATTGACACCAGGGCCTAAGTGGAGTCTTATATAACTGCCCGAAACCCTGTACCCCGGGTAGAGTCCTAGTAGAGGCGATTTAAAAATTTTTTTGCTGATACTCTACCATAGTTTTTAAGAATTTTGTGCGGTTTTATTAAGACATCCTAGCTTTATTGAGCTATACGGACAAAGTAACTTAGTTACCTACAACAACTATTAACTTTTAACCGTTAAATAACGGACCCGCGGCCCTAGGTTGGGAACATTTGTTTTTACTTTTTTTTAAAAATAAACAACGACGTCATACTCTCCTGGCCAAGACAGACGGACGTGAAGTGACTAAACCCTAAAGGGCTTAAGTAACTTGACCAATCTAAATTCGCGGACACTAATAAATTGACCGGACATTAAAATACTTCGTTTTTGCTTTTACTTACAATATTCCTTCTTAACAATATTATAGAAACATATACTTTCCACTTCTTTACAAAGTGGAAATTTTAAAATAAAAATCAATCTGTCTTTTAACTATATCTTTATACAATTTAACTTATTTGACTATAGTTATACAAATATACACTGACTCCCACTTCTTTACAAAGTGGGAATCTTAAACATAAAATTAATTTGACCTATTTTAAAAACTATATCTTATTTGACTTAATTTATTGCGTTTAAACGGACTTACTTTAATTTCTACTTCTTTACAAAGTGGAAATCTTATATCTTAAAAATAATTCGACTGACATTTAATTATTATTTATTTCATACAATTCTAATTCCTTAAAATTTTTATACAATTTCTACTGTGTTAAAGTTATATTTTATCCTTACTCGACTTTACAACAACAAACATGTACAGAACACCGTTAAAAGAAAAAAGGGACAACGACGACCCCGATATATCTCCGGTGGGGAACAAGACCTTCATAAAAGGTACACCACCGAAAGAAGGGCCAAAACTGGCTTCCGTGGGTAAGAAAACCATCGGAGACTGGGAGGCTGGGAGGTCAGAGGCTCTAGCTCAGATAAAACCTCAGACCACCCTCAAAGAGGCTTCGTCGTCTTCATCTTCGTCCTTGTCTACTTCTTTGTTGGCCGATAAAACATTTAAATTAATTCCTACAAACTCCCAAGAGGAAAAAAGAGCCACACAGAGAACACCGACGGAGTCCGACGGTAGTTCCCCTGCAGAAAAAACACCTAAGTTTGCAAACAGGATCTCTGAAGCACGAGCCTGTCTCCTGAAAGGGAAAATGCATATGGGTAACTCCCGAAACACGAAGACAGAAATAAAGACGGAGGTCATCAATGCACTGGAGAGACTTTTCCAGCTTGTTAAGGAGGCAGAGGCCGAAAAAGGGAAGAGCAAAGAACCACAAATAGACATACAGAAGGAACAGAAAGTGGTGCAGAGAGGAGAAACAGAGAGAAAGGAAGAAGGAAATAAAGAGATTGCAGATCTCATCGGTAAACTAAAGGAGCACGCTGACCTCATCAAAGAAAATACCGAGAGCATGGGGCAGTTAAATGAGCACATAAAAGCCATTGAAAAGCGATCCTACGCTGGTGTAGCAGCGACCTCTATTGGGAAGCGGCCCCCGGTACAGACAGCTCTACACTCCTTCATAGTAACCGCGAATGATGACCAGGAAACAGGAGAAGAGGTCATAAACAAGATTAGAAAAGCCGTTAATGCAAAAGAGGGAGGATTCGCCGTAGAGAAAATCAGGAAAGCCAAAGACCGCAAAATAATAGTCGGCTGCAAAACCGATGAGGAAAGAGAGCGAGTCAAGAGCAAAATCAGAGAATCCGGTGAAAGTCTGAACGTGGAAAATATCCAGAACAGAGACCCCCTCGTTATCCTGAAGGACGTGCTCAGCTGTAACAGTGATGGGGACATTATAAAGGCGCTGAAAAACCAGAACAAGCGAATGTTCACAAACCTGAATGATCAAGACGATAGGCTGGAAATAGCCTACAAAAAACGCACCAGAAACCCCCACACGAGTCACATCGTGATGAGGGTGTCCCCCAAAATATGGCAGAGACTGACAGAGGCTGAGTCGGTCCTCATTGACCTACAGAGGATAAGAGTGGCTGACCAATCTCCGATTGTACAGTGCTCGCTATGTCTGGGCTATGGGCATGGCAGGCGTTTCTGCCAGGAGACCCAGGCAAAGTGCAGTCATTGCGGGGGACCCCACATGAAAGCAGAGTGCCCCGACTGGCTTGAGGGTGTGGCCCCGTCATGTTGCAACTGTGCACGTTCCAAGATAGAAAAGACCGCAGCCCACAACGCATTTAGCCAGGACTGTCCTATCAGGGCAAAATGGGATGCGATAGCAAGATCAAGGGTGGCATATTGCTAAGGTGGTCCCGGGCGGAAAATCTGTCTCCCAAAACAGGCCATACCTCGTGGCACAAGCAAACCTGCAGAGAAAGGCGTTGGCCACAAACGAGATCATGCTTGAGGCTCACAAAAAGGGGGTGGCTTTTGCACTGCTCCAGGAGCCGTACATTGGAAGTTTGGGGAGAATGAAAGACTACCGCGGCGCTAGAATATACCAGCATACCGGCGATGGAGATGGCGTCATCAAGACCGCAATCGCAGTCTTTGATGGCGATATAGACGTTGTGCAGTACCCGAACTTCACCACGCCCAACATCACAGTGGTGAAGATGAAGACAAGCGCCTGGGAGATAGCGGTGGCCTCATTCTACCTAGAACCGAAACCAACACCGATAGAGCCATACCTGGAGCAGCTTACCATGATAGAGCGGAGTTTCGGCCAGAGAATCATTTTGGGTGGAGATGCCAACGCCAAAAACTCTTGGTGGGGTAGCTGCAAAATCGATCGAAGAGGGATCGATATGGCCGGTGCCCTAGAGGAGATGGGATTTCAGGTGCTCAACATAGGCGACACACCGACGTTCCACACAGTGAGGGGAACCTCACTGTACACCAGCTTTGTGGACATCACGGCGTGTACGGCGGATCTGCTCGACCTGGTCGAGGACTGGAGAGTGGACGAAGGCATGACGAGCTCTGACCACAACACCATTCTTTTTAAAATAAAACTGGAAAGGGCAAAGGGATTAGATATCAATAGAACAACAAGAATATTTAATAGTAAAAAAGCAAACTGGGTCCAATTTCGTGAGAAATTGGGCCAGTTGCTAGAAGATAATAAAATAAACAAAAGTGAAATAGATGAAATAAACAATAAAACAGATTTAGAACTTAAAATAGAGTCATACAGTAATACAATAGTAGAAGCATCCAATGTTAGCATACAAAAATTAAAGCCAAAGAATATTATTAAATTACCTTGGTGGACTGACGAGCTCGCCGTGATGAAAAAGGAGGTCACCACCAGGAAGCGCAGAGTCCGCTGTGCAGCGTCGATCCGGAGGGAGAAAGTCGTCGGGGAGTACCTGGAAATCAAAGAGAAATATGAGCAAGCAGAAAGAGTGGCCCAAACAGAAAGCTGGAAAAGCTTCTGTGAAAAACAGGATAGGGAGGGACTCTGGGAGGGTATTTATAGGGTAATAGGTAGGACCACCAAAAGACAAGAGGATCTGCCCCTGACCAAGGAAGGTAAAACATTAAACCACCTAGAATCTGCTACATTGCTGGCGGAAACATTCTACCCCGAGGACAAAAAGGAGGAAGACAATGAGGAACACAGGCGTATCAGGACGTTAGCCGAAAAAGTGAACGAGATGGGTCATGATGAAGAACATGACCCCCCGTTCACTCAGGAAGAGCTGAGCGCAGCCATACGCAGCTTCAACCCCAAAAAAGCCCCCGGGGCGGATGGCCTCACAGCCGATATTTGCCAGCAAGCATTAAACCGCGATCCGGAGCTCTTCCTATCACTGACAAACAAATGCCTAGAGCTGGGCTACTTCCCGAGGATCTGGAAGGAAGCGACAGTAGTCATCCTGAGGAAACCCGGGAAGGAGAGCTACACGGCTCCTAAGTCATATAGGCCAATAGGATTGTTGCCAGTGATGGGAAAAGTCCTGGAGAAAATGCTGATAGGAAGGGTGAAATGGCACATCATACCCGGACTCAGCACACGCCAGTACGGGTTTATGCCACAGAGAAGCACCGAAGACTCCCTCTATGACCTGCTAGAACTCATACGCAAAAAATTAAACGACAAGAAACTGATCGTTATGATATCGCTGGACATAGAGGGAGCCTTTGATAGTGCATGGTGGCCGGCTATAAAAACCGGGCTGGCAGAAACTCAATGTCCGGTAAACGTTAGAAGAGTGATGGATAGCTACCTGGAAGACAGGAAGGTCAGGGTGAGATATGCGGGCCAGGAGGTCACCAGGGCAACTAACAAAGGCTGTGTCCAAGGATCGATAGGGGGCCCGATTCTTTGGAACCTACTACTTGACCCCCTACTGAAAGGCCTGGTACAAAGGGGAGACTACTGCCAAGCCTTCGCCGATGACGTAGTTCTGATGTTCGATGGGGACTCAGCAACGGGGGTCCAGCGACGTGCCAATGGCGCTCTCGAGTATGTTCACCAGTGGGGAGTCAGAAATAAGTTAAGATTCGCACCGCAAAAGACGAAGGCAATGATCATCACGCGGAAACTTAAATACGACACCCCGCTGTTGAGCATGGGCGGGATCGATATTGGTATGTCGCAGGAAATCAAAGTCCTGGGGCTGACCATTGACAACAAGCTGACGTTTAATGCCCACGCATCTAATGTATGCAAAAAGGCATTAAACCTGTACAAGCAGTTGTCAAGGGCAGCCAGGATCAGCTGGGGACTCAATACGGATGTCATACGATCCATCTACACGGCAGTAGTCGAACCAACAATTATGTACGCAGCAAGTGCGTGGGCACCAGCAACCAAAAAGCTGATGGTGCGCAAACAGCTGAACGCGGTCCAAAGGGGATTTGCACAGAAACTGTGCAAATCCTATCGCACAGTCTCCCTAAACTCGGCACTGGTGCTGGCTGGGATACTACCCCTTGACCTCCGAATACAAGAGGCAGCAGCCCTGTATGAGGTAAGGAGGGGGGTACCTCGACCAGCATTAGGAGATAAGGAGATCGAGCGACGCACCGCGTTCGACAAAACTCCCCACCCAGCCAAACATATAAGCCTGCAGTTCATATGCCTGGCAGACCAGGAACAACACAACAGCCACTGCACTCAAGCAGTGCGAATATACACGGACGGTAGCAAGATCGAGGGCAAGGTTGGAGCATCACTGTCTCATTGGAGCAATGATGCTGAAACAAAAGCCCAAAAGCTTAAGCTGTCGTCCCACTGCACCGTCTTCCAGGCAGAACTGCTGGCCATATGCAAGGCCACGAGGGACATCTTGCGTAGTCCAAAAGCCAGCTTTGGGATATACAGCGACTCCAGATCGTCGTTGGAAGCGGTCACCAACCACCGCTCACTCCATCCCCTCACAGTCGAAATCCGCGAAAATCTGCGTCAGTGCAGGGAGAGATCCAAAAAAGTTGAACTTTTTTGGATCAAAGCCCACGCGGGACTGGAGGGGAATGAGAGGGCAGACCAGCTAGCTAAGGACGCCGCCCTCACCACCAAAACAAGGCCTGACTACGACCAATGCCCGATTTCATTCGTCAAGCGACAGATCCGTGCGGACACGCTTGACGAATGGAATCGGAGATACAGATCGGAGGACACAGCCGGCGTTACTAAGACATTTTTTCCGGATGCCATCCAGGCGTATAGTCTGGTTAAATCAATGAAACCGACTGGAATACTGACTCAAGTACTGACAGGGCACGGCGGGTTCTCCGAATACCTAAACAGGTTCAAGTGCAAGGAGAGCCCATCGTGCATATGCGACTCGGACAAAACAGAAACTGTGGATCACATACTGACTGACTGCCCCGCTTACGGTCTGGAGAGGTATGAGGTCGAACAAAAACTAGGCATGGAGGTATTAACGGCAAACTTTAATAATCTACTGACAAATAAGCACACCAGTAATCAGTTTATTGGGTACTGCATAAAAGTAGCTAACAAGGCCATAAATAGGAATAAGTAAACGAAAAATATGCTTAGGATTCATATTGGTACATAATATGTAACAGTAGCAAACGACAGATCGTTGAAAATGTCCGAAAATTACAACCCATAAACATGTTTTTCTTGACTAGACACGTGTAGCTTAATTAGGATAGACTATGATATAAGCAACTTAGAGTTAAGAAGTATTTATTATAGATATAAGGATGTACAAAATGTAAATGACTGTGTAGTTGTAAGGATAGTTTTAAGGTAACAGACCCAAGACAAATACATTTGTAACAGCACTCAAAGATTTAGCTGAAAAAGGGCTCTGATAATGTCAGAGGTGACACATGTAAGGCAGGAGTGTGGTTTTAGCCGGTAAGAGTCCGGCACTGCCCAGACTGGCTCATTAGTGAGGCAGCTTGGGCGTCCATGAGGATTTCCCACTCCTGCCAAAACAAAAAAAAAAAAAAAAAAAAAAACCTAACCTAACCTTTTTTTTTTTTTTTTTTTTTTCTCGCTGAGAAATGCTTTATGCATCCCCTTCTCGCGGGGGACGAGACGGGGTATGTGGGACTCCCTGTCCGAATGACAGTATACCCACTAAAACTCAGCGGTGTTCCCGCATCGCCGTGATGGGAGGGCCATGGGAAACCGGCTTAGCCTTTACTTCCACAGCCCTCCCGGCGCATGCCCGCCTAGCTGGCGGGCCCCGCATGCCCCCCAGGTTGGGGGGCTACGGGAATGGCCGGGAACACCTGGCCATTCCCGTCCGACACTGGTGGAGGCCTGTGCGATACAGGCAAGGGTGCCCCCGCACCCGTTGCCTGCTGGCCTCCACCTGGGAGGAGTCGGAGATGACTGTCAAATTGACGTCTCCTTCGACCCCTCCTCCGCCTTCTGAGCGCCGCCGCGTGAGGATCGTCCTCCCGCGCGCGCTCCGCCGCCTCCTTCTGGGACATGACGTGTTCGCAGAAGGAGGCGACTGCCGCCCAGGACCCCTCATCCCCCAGCATGGCGTTAACCAAACCGGGCAGTGAGAGGTCCCGTCCGATCGCCGCAATGAGACTGCGACGAGGCTCGGACCACGACGGGCACACCTCGAGGGTGTGCTGCGCCGTGTCCTCCGCCGCGCCACAGTCGTGGCACGACGGCGTCTCCTCCCGTCCGATCCGGTGCAGGTACGATCCGAAACAACCGTGTCCGGACAGCACCTGCACCAGACGGAACGAGAGGAACCCATGCGACCGCTCGAGCCAGTCTCGCAGGACCGGCCCAAGCGCGTCGAGGGTTCGGCGGCCAAAGGCTGCGGTGGCGAGGTCCCGCGTCCAATGGACGACGATGGCGTCCCTCGCCTCCCGCCGGACGGCCTCCCGCTCTTCCGGGGCGGTGCGTTCTGCTCTCGCCCTCCGCCCCGCCATCCATTCGTACACTCTGGCGAGCACCCACGCCTCGAGTTCCCAAGGCGGGGTGCCGGCCAGAGCACACGCTGCCGCGAAGCCCACCGTGCGGTAGGCCCGCGCCACCCGCTGGGCTATGGCCCTCTGAGGTGCCCGCAAGGCGGCGGCGTTCTCCCTCCTATGGAGGGAGTCCTCCCAGATAGGGGCCCCGTAGAGGGCCATACTCTTAAGGATGCCGGCGTAGAGTTGCCGGCATCGTGCGCTGGGCCCCCCCAAGTTGGGAAGGAGCCACGATAGCGCCCCCGCGGCCTTCAGCAGGCGCGACGACAGCCCGCTGAAATGCGGGCCGAAGCGCCACCTGCTGTCGATCACAAGGCCCAGATATTTCATCTGGGCCTTGACCTCGATTCTGACGCCCTCCACGAAGATGTGGGCGTCAGGTGGGGGGCGCTGCCGAGGTCCGTGGAAGAACACGGCCTCGGTCTTGTGCAGCGCCACCTTTAGACCTAGGCGGCGGATCCTCGCCGTGACCAAGGATCCGCCCGCCGAGGCCAAATTGGCCGCCTCCCTGAAACTCCCCCCCCGGGCGGTGAGGAGAGTGTCGTCCGCGTAGCAGACGACGCTCGTGCCTCGGAGGAGAGTTCCCCGCAAGAGCCAATCGTAGCCGACGTTCCAGAGGAGTGGTCCTATGACTGACCCCTGTGGAACGCCGGCTTCGACGGCATACCGCCGGACTTGGCCAGTCCTATCTACCAGGAGGATTGCCCGATCCTCCAGGTAGCTGGCCAGCAGACTGCGCAGGTATCGAGGCACTCCGTGGAATCGGAGCGCCTCTAGGATGGTGGAGTGGGGTACGGAGTTGAAGGCGTTGGCTATGTCGAATGACACCGCCAGCAATCCGTCCCCCGCCTCCATCGCCTCCTTCACCTGCCCCTTAAGGCAGGACAGCGCGTCCACCGTGGAACGCTCAGCCCGAAACCCGAACTGAGCGTCCGACAAGTCCGGCCCGGTATCCCGCAGATGGCCCTTTAGGCGACCAGCGATTATCCCCTCGAACATTTTGCCGACCTCATCTAGAAGAACGATGGGTCGGTATGCCGAGGGGGAGTCTGCTGGGCGGCCCTCCTTTCGAAGGAGGCACAACTGCCCCTCCTTCCACGGTTTCGGGAACCTCCTAGACGCAAGGCATGCGCTGAAGAGGTCCCGAAACCTCCCCTCCATTCGAGTGGCGGCGATCGCCACCACTCTTGCGGGGACACCGTCGGGGCCTGGAGCCGTCTTCTTGGCGCGTATACGAAGGATCGCCGCGCCAAGTTCCGACTCCGTGACAGGAGGGGGGGCCTCCTCTTCCTCCTCGTCTACTAGCGGGGCTCCACACATCACTGGCGGGGTGAAGTTGTCCCTGCCCGGGAACAGAGACTGAACCACCCCGTCCAGAAATGAGGGTTCCAGGGTCTCGGCAACCGGGGGACCAAAGGGGCGCAATTTGTTGCGCGCCGCCTTATACGGTCTCCCGTAGGGGTCGTTGTCGAGACCCTCCAGCAGCTCGGCTCTCGCCGAGTCTTTGGCGGCGGCGATGGCCCGATCGAGGACCTTTTTTGCCTCCACGTATACGTCGTAGAGGTGGTCCTCGTCGGCCCGGTCCCGTCGACGCCGCCGCCGACTCCGCGTGTAGGCCCTCCTTGCCTCCGCACAAGCTGCTCGAAGCCCCGCCAGCTCCGCCGACCACCAGTACACGGCGCGTTTGGGTGGTGGTCGGCGAGACCGAGGCATGCTAGAGTTGCATACCTCGGTCAGACACTCCCTCAGCTGCCCCGCTGCGGTGTCCACATCCAGGCCGGCGGTAGGCGGCGAAAGCCAGTCCTGGATGAACGCCGCCTCCGTCGCTGCCTCCCTGTCCAGGCGGGTGAAAGCCCACCGCGGAAACGGTGATCGCCCCGAGATGGGCCGCATCGCTCCGGGGCCCCTGGTGGAGATGTCGAACCGCACGTAGCGGTGGTCCGACATGGTCTCCACCAGGTCCACCCGCCAGTTCAGCACGCGTGCGGCTAACGCAGGGGTGGCGAAAGTGACGTCCACTATTGAGCCACCCTGCCGCCGCACGCATGTCTGGACGCTTCCTCTGTTCAAGAGGGAGAGTCCAGTGGAGGCTGCCCACATCTCCACTGCCCGCCCGCGTGCGTCGGTGGCCGGGTTGCCCCAGGTCACCGACTTGGCATTCAGGTCTCCCAGCAGGGAGACCTGCCGCGGCGCCGCCCTGCCGACCACGGCGGCCAGGACTCCGAGATAATTCTCAAAGTCCTGGAGAGGGCGGTTTGGGGAGAAATATACCCCCACAAGGGCTATGTCTCCCCACGCGGCGGCCACGTATCCCGGTCCTCTCTCTAATAGCGAGAGGGGAGGGGAGTCCGTGGAAGACCGCGCCGCTAGTGCCACCGAGTCGTCCTCGTCACCCAGCCAGCTGCTGGGGATCGAGTAGGGCTCGGCGACCACCGCTACGTTCACCAACCACTCGGCCATGACCTGCACTACCAGGTCCTGGGCCGCTTTGCAGTGGTTGGCGTTCGCCTGGAGGATGCGATAGTCGGAAAGCATTATTCCGACATCGCACCCCTCTCCTCAGCTACCGCCGCTGGCGCTGCAGCGACGACGATGGCGGCGGCGGTGGTGGCAACAGGGCGAACCTGCGCCGGCACTATGCCCTTCCTCACGGGGGGCTTGCAGCTCCTGCCCGTCATCCTGTGGTCCGCGGGACGGCCACTGGCGGCACACGCCTTGCAGTGTGGCGTGGTGGCGCGGCAAGTGGCACTCTTGTGTCCCTCTTGCCCGCACTGGTAGCACGTGTCTCCCCAGTCGGACTTGGAGGGACACGTGGCTCGAGTGTGGCCGAACGCGAAGCACTTGAAGCAGCGCGTAGGCTGGTCTTCAAGTGCCCGGACCACAGCCGAGCTGAGCCCCACGAGCAGCCGTCCCTTGGTCGCAGCAAGGACGGCCGCAGCCGCGGCGACTGGGCACTCGACGCGGATGATGCCCATGCCGCGGCGGCCGATCCCGATGGATCCACCCCTCACTGCGCCAGCGTCGCAGCCTCCAGCTGCGGCGACGGCCGCCACCACATCCTCCTTGGTGACCGAATCGTCCAGATCGGCCACCTCCAAGGCTGCGGTCTTGACGGGCTTGACGACCGTCGCCACATCCGCGATGACCTCTTGCAACTTTGTTGCGAAGAGGTCCGCATTGGTGCCGCGCTCTACCCCCGAGAACTCGAAAATTCGAGCCCCGGTTAGGGTTCGGCGGCACGTAATATGGCTGATCCCCAGCTGGGAGGGATCAGCATTGGTACGAGCCCGTCTTAGGACGGACTCGTACGTCTCGCCCCGCTCCACGGCCGCCGGGGTGAGGGTCACGACGACGGCCGCAGTTTTGGGAGGAACCAGCTTCCTCCCGCCGGCTGGGGCCCGTTTGGCTGCAGGAGCATTCGCGGCGGGCTTGAGGGCCGGCTTTTGCACTCCCTTGCCCTTTCCTCTCTTGACCACTTCCGTCCACGACTGGTTGGACGGGGTGGTGGAGGGAAGCAGGGCGTCTTCCTCCTGCGAGTCCTGGGTGGCTGCTGGAGTCGCCAACGACCCAGTCGCTCCCTCCGCGCTTGTGGTGGAGGCTTGGGGAGCCACCTTCGTCCTCTTGCCCTTCCCTTTGCCCTTGGAGGGCTTCGGAGCCTGGGGCTGCGCATCCGATGCCGGGCCTGCTAGAGGCGCCGGTTCCGGCTCCCTCGGTGGTGGCTTATCCGCCGCTAGCGGCGGGCGGAGCCGCCTTTCCGGCAGGAGCCGGTCCTCGATGCCTGCGAGGCAGGCCCTGGTGAAGGCCCTCTCCTCCATGACAACCTTGCGGATTATATCCTCAAGGTTGAAAGGGGAGGAGGAGCCTCCTACCACCGGACCTGGGGCAGGTTGAGCAGGCCGAGCCGTGGCCTCAGCCAGCTTCAGGTGTAGCTGGCTGACCTCCGCCTGCAGGCGATCCACCTTCGCCTGCAGCTGCCGCGTCTCGTCCGTGGCCGTCCGCTTCACCAGCTCTGCGACGATGCCGTGCATGCTGGCAGCCCGGCATTTGAGGGCCTTTTGGAAGGTCCCCTTCAGGTTGGAGGACTTTGAGGCGACCTCCAGGACTTCCTCTCTGTCCTCCTGCGCCATGCGCTCCAGTTCCGCCAGGGAGTGGTCAGCATACAGGACATTGGATGCCCCATAGCCGGCCCTCGCCCTGGCGGTTTGCGCCTGGCGCTCCTTGGCGGCGACCCTCTCCTCCAGGTCTTCTTGGAGTTGCGCCCTCTTTGCCAGGTTAAGCTGGCGCTCGGCGTCCACCAAGCCCACATCGTAGGTATCGGTTTCTTTAGAAGTCGAAGCCTTTTTAGGCTTCGACTTCTTCCCGGCCTTACCGCCGGCCGACTCCGAGGAGCCCTCGGACCCGTGCCTTAGGTAGGCCCTCTTCCGCTTGAGGCGGTCGTTTTCGGCCCCCGACGTCTCCAGGTTGGAGTCGTTGGAGTCCGAAAACTCGTCCGGCCTGCTGAACAAGCCGGCCGCAGACGGTGCGCGGTCAGCGTCCGACGCCAAAGCGTCACCGGCGTGGCCCTGAAAAGGGCCGTTGGATTGGCCCTGAGAAGGGCCGTTGGGTTGGCCCTGAGAAGGGCCGTTTGAATCGCCCTGGGAGGAGCGATTGGGGTTAAAATCTGGGTTAAAAACATTAAAATTAGGATAAAAATCAGGGTTAAAATCATTTTGGTTAAAACAAGCAAAGCGCCCAGAGGCGTCCCGCATCGGTTTTCTCGACATGTTCGTAGACGACCGCGTTGATATCTACGAATTCACAGTGCACTTTAGCCGCCGGTCTGCCACTCCGTTACGGTGGTCAGACGCGACGTTGCCCAGGGGATACTACGTGGAAGTATGCACTGTGGGGGATCCCCCAACCTAACCTAACCTAACCTAACCTAACCTAACCTAACCTAACCTAACCTAACCTAACCTAACCTAACCTAACCTAACCTAACCTAACCTAACCTAACCTAACCTAACCTAACCTAACCTAACCTAACCTAACCTAACCTAACCTAACCTAACCTAACCTAACCTAACCTAACCTAACCTAACCTAACCTAACCTAACCTAACCTAACCTAACCTAACCTAACCTAACCTAACCTAACCTAACCTAACCTAACCTAACCTAACCTAACCTAACCTAACCTAACCTAACCTAACCTAACCTAACCTAACCTAACCTAACCTAACCTAACCTAACCTAACCTAACCTAACCTAACCTAACCTAACCTAACCTAACCTAACCTAACCTAACCTAACCCCCTAAACTCGGCACTAGTTCTGGCTGGGATACTTCCGCTTGACCTCCGTATCCAGGAAGCGGCTGCGCTCTACGGAGCCAAGAGGGGAGAGCCCCAGCCCGCACTAGGAGACCGGGAAGTGGAACGTATGGCCCCTGCGCTAGAGGCCCCGCACCCCGCGGAACAAATGAGTCTGGAGTTTGAAAGCCTGGTAGACGAGGAACAATACTACAACCACAGCAACTTCGCTGTGCGGATTTTCACCGACGGCAGCAAGATTGAGGGCAAAGTTGGAGCGGCGCTATCCTTGTGGAATAGGACCGCCGAAACAAAGACCCTCAAGCTTGCTTTGCCGTCCTACTGCACCGTCTATCAGGCTGAACTCCTGGCCCTGCAAAGAGCGGCAGGGGAAGTGCTCAAGCGCAGTGAAGCAACGTTCGGCATCTTCAGCGACTCTATGGCGGCCCTTCAGTCGGTAATCAATGTAAGTTCCCCCCACCCCTTGGCCGTGGAAACAAGAGACACCTTACGACGCTGTAAGCTCCAGAACAAGAGTGTCTCCTTGTTCTGGATCAAGGCCCACGCAGGGTTGGAGGGAAACGAGAGAGCCGACCAGCTCGCGAAGGAAGCCGCCCTGGGGTCGAAGAAGAAGCCGGACTACGACCTGTGTCCCGTATCATTCGTCAAGCGGAAAATCCGGTCGGAAACGCTTGACGAATGGAACGGGAGGTATAGGTCGGGTGACACGGCTTCGGGCACAAAACTTTTCTTCCCTGATGCGGTGGAAGCATACAGTGTGGTGCGCAAGATGGCTCCGACGAGCATAACCACGCAAATCCTGACGGGGCACGGCGGGTTCTCCGCATACCTGAAACGCTTCAAGTGTAAAGAGAACCCATCGTGCGCCTGTGAGCCCGGCGTGGAGGAGACCGTCTTGCACATATTGCTGGAGTGCCCAATCACAGCAAAAATGCGGTACAACATGGAGCAGCAACTCGCCGTCTCGCTGGAACCCCAAAACCTACCTGGCCTGATAAAAGGAAAGCAAAGGGAAGCGTTTTTAAATTACTGTCATAAAATAGCAAAAATAGTATGTAATAGAAATAAGATAGCTTAAGTAAAATATGATATTAAGTGTATAATAAGTATATAATTAAATATCATAATAGATTAAATAGCATAAAAATTACAATAGGTTAGTTATAAGTATTTTTGATAAGAAATAATTATAAGGTCCACCTAGAGATAATATATTATTATTAGATAATATAGATATTATAACATAGTATAGATAGGAAACTTCTCGATAATAGGTTACTTTTGTTCTTAAGATTATGTTGGTAGTTTTTAATGATTGTCTGGAGAGCTAGTTGTTGGTCATGCCAGAGATACACCTCTTCCTGTTATTTGGGTTTAAGCTGTAGCATGCAAAAATTTTATTTTTTAATAAAAATACTACAATTCGCAGAACCAAGGGCTCTGATAATGTCAGAGGGCACAAGCAGGGCAGGAGTGGGTTTTAGCCGGTAAGAGTCCGGCACTGCCCAGACTGGCTCATAAGTGAGGCAGTCTGGGCGTCCATGAGGATTTCCCACTCCTGCCAAAACAAAAAAAAAAAAAAAAAAAAAAAAAACCTAACCTAACCTAACCCGCCTGAAAGCCATCGGCACTTTCCTCAGTGCACTGCTCCCAAGCACCAGCCGCGTATCACCATCCCAAAAGCAGGAAACAGCAGTGGAGAGGTTCTTCAGAAAACAGCCAAAAGAACCTACACAACAGAAGCCCACACCAACAAGAGCCGACAAAGGGCAGGTCAGCCCGCCGACCCTCGCAGTAAACTCGGACACCACGGACCACGTGAAGAGCGCTTTCCTCGAGTACGTAGCAATCGTGAGAGCGACCAGAGAGGTCAATCTCATGACATGCAGGAAGATCCAGCAGACCTTCCAGAGAGACTCAGAAGGACTGCTAAAGGTACTGCTCGAGGAAGCAGGGGCAGCGGTGTACGACAACGTCAGATCTCAAGTCATCAAAGGGGAAATGACGGGGTCGTACATGGCAGCCTACAGCGCGGAGAGCGGGTTTGTGGCCCTGGATGAGGAGGAAACGGAGCGCTCAGGCAAAATTAAATTCAGATCACCTAACGACGACCCAATAGTGGTTACCGCCAAATGTACCAAGATCATGCTGGACGATAAGATCCTTGAAATGGCACAGTCCATTTTGGGGACTTCAGACATCCCGGCATCGCAGGAAAGTTGGGCGGTACCCAATATCAGGTGGGTAAACGGAGTTCCGGGTTGCGGCAAGACAACCTGGGTGGTGAAGCACTTCGATGAGGAGAAGGACGTTGTAGCCACTACGACAACCGAAGCTGCCAAAGATCTAAGGGAGAAGCTTGCGCACCGCTTAGGAGACCGAGTAAAGACAAAGGTGCGCACTATGGCCTCAATCCTAGCCAACGGGTTCAAACAACAAGAGAAATGCTACCGTCTCACGGTAGACGAGGCTCTCATGAACCACTTTGGGGCCATAGTCATGGCAGTAAAGTTGTCTGGAGCAAGCGAAGTTGTCCTCATCGGAGACGTAAACCAGCTTCCATTCTTGGACAGAGAGAACCTATTCGAGTTAAGGTATACCCGTCCAAACCTGGTGGCTGGCATCACGCAGGAGCTGCTCTGCACGCACCGCAATCCGATGGACGTGGCTTTTGCACTGAGCGAGATATACTCCGGTATATACTCCTCCAAGTCGTCGCTGTCGCGGGTCCACTCCCTGAAAGTGAAAGGTTACACAGGAGCGCAAATACCAAGCACTGCCCAAAACACCCTGTTCCTGGTTCATACGCAAGAGGAGAAAGCTTCTCTTATGATTCAGGGATATGGGTCCGGCGAAGGGTCACGCATGTTAACCATACACGAGGCTCAGGGGTTGACCTACGACAGCGTAATCATCATTAACACAAAGTCCAGGAGGCTCCAAATTCACGACAGCATCTCCCACGCGGTAGTGGCGGTGTCGAGGCATACAGCCAGTTGCGTCTATTACTCCGACGACGCCGACGACGCCACGGGCCGCTTTGCAAAGAGAGCGATGGATGCGCCAACTAAGATGGTCGTCGAGTACAACTTGAAGACGGCCATGCAGCATCGAGACGTAGTCGTTGTGGAAGCCTTGCTCAGGCTAGCGAAGTCCCTGGTCAGCAAACCCACTTAAAATACTGAACACAACCTTATAAGTCATTATCCAAACTCCCAACCCAATCCTAAACAAACCTTACCCAAACCACTAACCTGTAATAAAAAAATAAAAAAAATAAATAAAAATAAATTAAAAAAAAAGTAATTAATTGAATTGTAAAACAGCATGGCAGTGCGAGTCTGTCATACTCACGTAAATGTCCTGCCGATGGTGGCGTTGCATATCCGGTCGTTGGGTTCCCTATAAAATGGTTGAACTGAACGGCGCGGATGTGTAAGTCATATCCGTGAACGGATGCCGTCGGTTGGGGCTGGTCGGCTTGCCCTGCCATGCTGTTTCTCTGTATGCATGTACTTGTATTAAAATTAAGATAAAAATTTGTAATGTAGTTACATAAATAACCAAAAAAAACAAAAGAAAAATATATATACATATATTGAAAAAAAAAAAAAAAAAAAAAAAAAAAATATTTAAAAAAAAAAAAAAAAAAAAAAGATTAAACAAAAAAAAATAAAAAATGTGATGGACTCACGTAGATTTAAGCTAGTAATTTAAGATTAAAATAACGTGTCCGACGTAGGAGCACTTTAACATGTAAAATTCGTATAAACTGTAAAACAATAACACTTTGTAAACAAGAGCGCGGACGTCCATGTCCGCGGTAAAAGAACTAAGTAAAAAAAAAAAAAAAAAACCTAACCTAACCTAACCTAACCTAACCTAACCTAACCTAACCTAACCTAACCTAACCTAACCTAACCTAACCTAACCACAGAAATAAAGACTGGGGTCCTTGACGCGATTAACCGGCTCTACGAACTGGTGAAGGAATCGGAGCGGAGCAAGAATCCCATCGCGCCAGCACCTGCGGTCACACCTGCAGTCGCGCCAGAGTTCGTACGTGCAGTCGTACCGGTGCCCGCGCCACTTACACCGTCCACGGAACAACCGACGGAGCTGATGAAGAGCCTTATAGAAGGCCTTCAACAGCACAAAGTGGCACTGCAGGAGTGCAAACAGCACACCGAGGCTCTGTCGGAGCAACTCCAGCTGGCCCCTCGCTATGTCGCAGGCCAAGGCCCATCATTCGCGGAGATCGCCGCCGGCCCGAAGCAAGTCATCCGGGAGCCTCTTCACTCGGTTATTGTATCATCTGTGAATGATCAGGACACCGGTGAAGAGGTTCTTGAGAAGCTCAGGACGGCGGTCGATGCCAAAAATGAGGGTACTAGGGTGGAGCGGCTGCGCAAAGCGAGGGACCAGAAGGTAGTGGTCGGTTTTAAGAGCAGAGACGAGATGACGAGGGTCGCTGAGAGGATTCGGAGGACAGGCAATCTGGTGGCAGAAGAGGTCAAGAACAAGGACCCTCTAGTCATCATCAGGGACGTCCTCTCCTGCCACACGGATGCCGAGATACTCCAGTCCTTGCAGCGGCAAAACACCCACCTGGTCGGGGACATCCCTGCGGATGATGTGAGGTTGGGGGTGAAGTACCGTCGAAGGACGAGGAACCCCCACATGTGCCACGTCATCTTGCAGGTGTCCCCTACTGTGTGGCAGAGGCTGACGACGGCGGGTCGCGTGCACATCGACCTACAGCGAGTGCGTGTGCTGGATCAGTCACCACTGGTGCAGTGCACTCGCTGTCTGTGCTTCGGCCACAGCCGAAAACTGTGCACGCAGCCCGCTGACCTCTGCATCCACTGCGGCGACCCCCACCTGCGGGCTGACTGTCCGTCACGCATGGCAGCGGAGGCGCCGCGTTGCCACAACTGTCTCTCAGCCAAACTGGAGAAAACCGACCACAACGCCTTCGACAGTGAGTGCCCGGTGCGCACCAAATGGGACGCATTGGCGCGCTTGTCAGTGGCGTATTGCTGAGGTGGTGTCAATGCTCCCTGGAAGTGGGAACCACAGCGGTAATAGTCCCAAAGTTCACAAGAAAGAAGCAGCTAATTGGAGCCAACTTCATGAGAAATTGGCCAAATTAAACGCCGATCTTAAGAATCAAGTTACTTTACCGTTGTGGTCCAGCAAGCTCGTCACAAATAATATTTTAGTCATAGATGTGATATTATATATAAGTAGGATAGGCATTGAATGTGAGAAAATTGTAGTAATTAAATTTAGGATAAGAAATAATGTAGCTCAAGAAATTATGACTGAATAATATATTGTAAGCATATTAGGATAGGCATAAAATAAATAAAGTTAAAATAAAGTTACAGTTAAAATATTTAGTACTATAAGATTGAAAACTCAAAAAATAATGTAAAGAATTTAGTTACTTATAACAATTATTACTAGGTGTTTTATTTTTTACTATAGTTAGTGCATATTCCCAAATAAGTTAGACTCAAATAATAATATTGCAAATAAAGATTAGTATGTAGACGAAGACTGCTTCCAGGAACTACCATCTTCCTAATAAAGGACTGTCCAACAAAATGACAACAAACCGAACGACAGGAATCAGATCTCATCAGAATAACAAGGTCTCTGATTATGTCAGAGGGACACTCAGCAAGGGCAGGAGTGGGTTTTAGCCGGTAAGAGTCCGGCACTGCCCAGACTGGCTCATAAGTGAGGTAGTCTGGGCGTCCATGAGGATTTCCCACTCCTGCCAAAACAAAAAAAAAAAAAAAAAAAAAAAAAAAAAAAAAAAACCTAACCTAACCTAACCTAACCTAACCTAACCTAACCTAACCTAACCTAACCTAACCTAACCTAACCTAACCTAACCTAACCTAACCTAACCTAACCTAACCTAACCTAACCTAACCTAACCTAACCTAACCTAACCTAACCTAACCTAACCTAACCTAACCTAACCTAACCTAACCTAACCTAACCTAACCTAACCTAACCTAACCTAACCTAACCTAACCTAACCTAACCTAACCTAACCTAACCTAACCTAACCTAACCTAACCTAACCTAACCTAACCCACATAACTTTGCATCCCGGTGACGCAATTTCAAGCTGTTTTCAGCAAATTAAATCTGTTCTAGGCTCCCTGAAACGTTCCCACTGGGAAGAACTGACAATTTCGCGAAAAACATTTTTTCGTTTTGGACTTGTAAAAATTTCACAAAAACTCCTGTTATAAAAAACACTTTTTGACTTTTCTTCAAAATTTCCAGATTATTCCAGGTTTTTTATAATTCAAATTGATACTTACCTGCCTTACCTGTACTCCCGTGCGCGTTCCGCGAGCTCGAGTCCCGTTTTGGTAGTGTTATTCCAGGTTTCCACATACATTTTGGCCGTAAATTACGTTTTTTCAAGAAAATTCCCGTTTTTGGTTCTGGATAAACTCCAGAAACCCCATAGTTAGCTAGCCCGCGCGGAGACGCGTCTTTTGACACCTCGCCCGTGCGCCTAGCCCCCATAGAACATCAAATATTCCAGAAAATTTTTACATTCAATACTACCAACAATTGACGAAATCCACCTAAGGGAGACGTGTTTTTGCACAAATCTACATAACTTTGCATCCCGGTGACGCAATTTCAAGCTGTTTTCAGCAAATTAAATCTTTTCTAGGCTCCCTGAAACGTTCCCACTGGGAAGAACTGACAATCACGCGAAAAATTTTGCCCGCCCACCCGCCCTCTGGTCTATAGGAAGGTAGACGTGGGGTTTTGGCGAAAAATTTTTTGCCAGCTTCTGATTGCGCTAGTCTTGGTGGGGCTCTTGGGGGTCTTAGTACGAAGATTTCGCATTTTTTAATTAATTGACCGAGTCTGCAAAGGCTTATTATATAGACAAACATAATTATTTTATTATTGTAATTATTATATTATTGAATTTTTTATTATTGTAATTTATTTTAGTATTGATATTAATTTTAAATTGATTTTTACATCTGTTTTTACCTTCTGTGTTCCCCCCTTTACAGGGTCACAGAAGCAGTGCTAGTGCCCTCTGACCGGACGTTTTATGAACTCTACGTTCACGAAGGCCACTAACATGTTCCGCACACCGGCCAAGAAAAATGCGAGCTCGCCGGGCACCAGGGGCTCACCGCGCTCGATGGAGAAGGCCGGACCCTCACTTCCCAGTGTGAGGCGAAGCATTGGGGAGTGGGAGGCCGGGAAAGCTGAGCCCAAGACCAAGTCCCCGGTTTGCCCAAAACGTGACACCACACCGCTTGCGCCAAACAATCCGGAGACCGCAGGAACCAGACCGGAGTCGAGGTACCCCAGTCTGACAGCCGAGGCGAGAGCTTGCCTAAATAAAGCTAAGCTTCATTTGGGCAACTCTCGAAACCTCAAGACAGAAATAAAGACTGGGGTCCTTGACGCGATTAACCGGCTCTACGAACTGGTGAAGGAATCGGAGCGGAGCAAGAATCCCATCGCGCCAGCACCTGCGGTCACACCTGCAGTCGCGCCAGAGTTCGTACGTGCAGTCGTACCGGTGCCCGCGCCACTTACACCGTCCACGGAACAACCGACGGAGCTGATGAAGAGCCTTATAGAAGGCCTTCAACAGCACAAAGTGGCACTGCAGGAGTGCAAACAGCACACCGAGGCTCTGTCGGAGCAACTCCAGCTGGCCCCTCGCTATGTCGCAGGCCAAGGCCCATCATTCGCGGAGATCGCCGCCGGCCCGAAGCAAGTCATCCGGGAGCCTCTTCACTCGGTTATTGTATCATCTGTGAATGATCAGGACACCGGTGAAGAGGTTCTTGAGAAGCTCAGGACGGCGGTCGATGCCAAAAATGAGGGTACTAGGGTGGAGCGGCTGCGCAAAGCGAGGGACCAGAAGGTAGTGGTCGGTTTTAAGAGCAGAGACGAGATGACGAGGGTCGCTGAGAGGATTCGGAGGACAGGCAATCTGGTGGCAGAAGAGGTCAAGAACAAGGAC